>OX376372.1:179795486-179828299 GCA_947369275.1 Nemotelus nigrinus
ACAACCCTGAAGCTAGGGCAGGCACTGAAAGTGAAAACCTCCAAATTATCGTCTCTCTTGAAAAAATGCCGCTTCTTAAAAAAAAAGCCACTCATATGTAAATTTCGTGCTTTTTTTACATAGACCAAAAAAAAAATTTGATATGGTATAACGGGCACGCCTGGTAACCCTTGCCCAATTTACCTATATTTTTAGGATCAAAAACTTCTGTTCACGGAAACTCACGATCCAATGAGCAGAATTAATTGAAATTCGCAGACTGTATTGGTCTTAAATAGAACCAGGTCTGATAGAAGTCATTTTGAAATGCGGGTGATTCTGTGCCAGTGGTGCCATCTTGAAAAATCACTAAAAAAGATAACTGCTTTTAGCCCTATAAATTCTGATTGAATCGTTCGATTTTGATGAGATTCACACAGTAGCTGGATCTTATTTGAAACCACGTTTGGTAGAAATTTGGTTGAAAATTCGGTTGGAGCTGCCAGCTATGATAATTTTGGTGTCTTAAATTTTAAAAAATAAAAATTTGGAAGTGAAAACATTCAAATCATCGAATATCCTCAAAATGTCCGTTTCTTACAATAAAACCAATCTGTATACAAATATTATGCTTTATCTACACGTTCAAAGTAAAACGTTGGAAATTTCATGTCGGACAAGAACGGTAACCCTTTCCCAGTTAACCTATATTTTTATCATCAAAAACTTCTGTTCAAAAACTTCTGTTTAAAATAAGCATTATTACAAGTTTCGCAAATTATCTCAATCTCTTTATTATTTATAATTGCTTTGCATCTTCTGTGCGAACACTTTGGCTCAATTTTTGAGCATAATTCACATTAAGTTTAATTTTCACGCTAAATATATTTCAAGTTGCGTATAAGTTGCCGTGTACTGAATATTTTTCCCGTTTTAGTTTAAACTTCATCAGCGATCAAACATTTTCAATTGGACTCGCAACTGGACTCTGTGATGGCCAATCCAAAGTTTGTATCCCATTTTCCTCCTTCCAAGATATGCAGAGGCAACTTCGATGCTTGGGATCATTATCCCCTTTTATAATCGAGTCATCGTTTTCTACCCCATATAATTTCTCTGCAGAAATCAGTAGTCCTTTTTGATACAAAGTGAGGTTGAATTGAGCATCCAAGTTTCTAGTGAGAGTAATCAAATCTCCGAACCCCTTTTCTGAGAAACAGCCATAACTGTAGACAACAAAAGATGATTTGTCGGTAAATATTACTTTGCTCCAATCCCGTTCCGAATTCCCTTTTCCCCAGCTCAGCCTTTTACTGATTTTCGAAAAACATTAGTATTAAAGTCGTTTCGCCGAAAATGCATCATATATGTATATATATATATATATATATATATATATATATATATATATAGATATATATATATATATATATATATATATATATATATATATATATATATATATATATATATATATATATATATATATATATATATATATATATATATATATATATATATATATATATCAACAAAATGATTAAGGGAGATAATCTCTGGAGTGGCCGATCCGATTGAAATGAAACTTTCGGAAAACATATGTAGATGTATACATCAGGTAGGTCCATGATTTAGAAGAATTAATATATCTTTAACTCTTTGGCGGCGGCGGACATTTTAGTGAATTTTTAGGTACCCTTAAAGATCTATGCGGAGTACATTTTTGCTAAAAGTATTTATTGAAAATGAAAATGTATTGTGTTTTATTCTTGTTCATGATAAAAAAATGGAAATTTTGAGCCTTACTGAGTGTCTAAAAATAGGTAAGGACTTTTTTCAAATTTCGATTTGCCATAACTTCCAACGGAAACAATAAATCATCGTGACATTTGCAGAGATTATTAACGTAACCTATAACTTAACACCCGTGGATTTTCAAAACTGTGCGGGCAACCCTGTAGCTACAGCAAGCTCCAGGAAAAAAATCCTACCCTTCTGAAATTTTTTTTAATTTTTGAAATTAAGTTCAAATTATTGATAAATATTGACCTTTGTCCACCACGTCAAATAAAAAATTTCAAAATTCCGCGATGCACAAGAACGGCAGCCCATGATCAAATTACCTCTATTTTCAGCACTTCAAATTTCTGTTCACGAGATCTGACGATCGGATAATGCGATCAACATGAAATTTACAGAACGTATTGATATTAGCTAGGACCAGGCTTGATATAAGTGATTTTGAAGTACGGGTAACATTGTGGCAGTGGTGTCATTGTGAAAAATCAACTGGTTTTTGGCCTGTAGCTTCCGATTTAGCCAACAGATTTCAACAAAATTCATGCAGTAAGTGAACTTTGATCCAAGACAGATTTCATAGAAATTTGGTTGAAAAAATAGTATCGGGCTACCATATAAGGCAATTTTTGTGTCCTAATTATTGTAAATTTGCTCAGGAAAATAAAGGTTTTTTTTCCCTATAGCTTCTGATGCAATAACGAAACTTATGTGATAAGTGGATCTTCCCTATTTCTTCTTCTGTAGGAATTACGTTCAAAAATCATGAAAGGGTTGCCAGCTTTGATGAATTTATTGACATTGCAATGTTGTCATTATTGACATTGCGATGTTGTCATTAAATTTCCAAATGGGAATGATCCTGCAATGACAGTTAACAACAAATATTTAGGTTTCGAAAATTTGAAAAGTTTTGAAGATGGTTGCCCTAAACTTCTATTTACTCCTATAATCAATCGACACGAAATTCACAGAGTGGGTTTAACTCAACGTGAAGCAGCTATGGTGCTAACACATGATTGTCAGCACCAGACAATTTCGTAAATATTGCACCAGCAGATTCTTCCATATTGTATTCAAAAGCAAAGCATTTACAGTAAAATAAGTAACTGATGTTTAAATTTTCTGAGTTTTGAAAATTTTTCGGATGGTAACCCAATACATAGTTTAATTGCTAAAACTTTCGATGATATCCTTGGTGAAAACAAAATTCAAAGGATAGGTGTTATAAGAAATGCTGTCTGAAAATGATATTTGTTCCTTTGAGTAAGAAATTGTTGATATGATACTACAAAGAAGTTTATTACGTCTTCACACATTTTTCAGTCATTCAAAGATAATTTCTTCGGAAATCAGTTTTCTAGCGGTTCTGATGCGCTTGACTGTTTTCTACTTGTGTTGCTGTCAGTAGGGGCTTAGGCCTCGTACTTCGGTTTTTTTTATGCCAGATTCTTGGGGTCTCCGTCCAATTATATTAACTGAGACTCGAACCACTTTTCTAAGAAGCTGTGCTCTTATCTCACAAATCACTTTATCAACCCTTGTCAAAGAACCTCTAGTAAGGCATCTATCAGGCGCATCATCTACATTCCCACATTCTTTATACTTCTTCATCCACTTTTTCACAAACGAAACATATGTTTTCGTATATTTTGCTGTCTCTTTTATACTCATTTTAGGACCTTTGGAATGAGTAACTAAAAATACAATTTCAAAACACTTCTTGTACGCGGCACTCATGTTTCAAATATGTTTTCTTCACGAAAGTTCAAACCATAATGACAAAATTAATTAGGCGCGAAATTGGTAAAAGTGTATTAAAACGTATGTGCGCAAACACGAAGGAAAAAATAACATGAGTCACGTTTTTGTGGAACACACTGTATGTATAAATTTTGTGTTGTGGACCATAAGGTTACTTCTCAAAACTTTTGTTTTCGTGGCCAGGTAATAAGAAAATTGCTATTTTTCCAATAATTGCTTGCTGATCCTACGAGACGGGTTTCCTTTCTGTGCAAGTTAAGATCTGCCTCCTGAACTAGTTTCAATGGAAGTAAAGTATTAATTCTTTTCGTAGCTGAAATTTCTAAAAACCAACTTCATCAATCGCTTTCCTTCCCATTTGTTTGTTGACCTGGACACTTAGCAACAACAATTTATTGTATACCACAAGCTTCATTCGGTCTAATACTCCACGTAAACATTCCTGGATTTTCTACATTTGTGGCTAAAGGATGTACGCAAAACAGAAATGCGTGCCCATTCATTCTTCTTATTGGCTTCTGTGTTTATTTCGATCCAAAAGTCATTTCATCTTATTGTGAAAATGCTTTAATGTGAATGAAACCGACGTAGTTCATTTACTTTAACGTTGCCACTTCGAAACTCTTTTCCTAATTAAAATCGATAGAAGGGTTGTCATGAACGCCAAAATACTTTATATCAATCTACATGCTAGAAAGGATATTGAGAAGTTTCCTACTTCTATTAAAAGTTACTTACTTTTCGGGTTTGTTTGTTGGAATATGACCGCGTTCACACGAACGCAATTATGTGAAATCAACTAAATAATGTGTTAGTAGTTTTTCCATTGGTATTATTGGTTTTGCACGAAGTAAAATATATTTTGTTTTTAAAGAAAAGGTAAAATATTTAATTTTTTTAATATTCACCTATCTAATAGGGCCCATACACGACGCATGCATGCATGCACAGTACATTGATTGTGCAGTATTGCGCCTGCCCTACACGATTCATGCAAAACTGTGCAGTTTTTATTAGAAGCTTTCGATTAAAGTGGGTAAGATGTCAGATGTCGCATGTGCTGCTATATTAATAATCGTCGAGTGAAAATATTGTGGGCTTAGGAGTGGTTCAAAAAGCTACCTGTATTCGGGCATGAAAAATTTTTAAAAGAACTTGAAGTGAGTAAGATGTTCACGGGAAAAAACTTCTAAAATCTGAGTTTGAATGCACAATATTCAACATACACCTCTCATGCAAGCATGCGCAATCGAGAAAATATCAAAAAGTTTTGTAATCATACAGTCAGCATGTGCATTCGGTCAATCATTGCCATACACGTTCAATCCGCATGTGCAGTCACGCGATTGTGCATGCATGCATGCGTCGTGTATGGGCCCTATAAGACTCTTTGCCAACGTGATGAAAAACAATATATGAATTTATCCATTATCCGGAAAAAGTGAAAATCTTATAGCAAAATGTCGAGGAATATGGTGAATGAGTCATAACGTCTCAGACAATTTCATTTATGATATTCATGGCAAGTTGCACTGTATGTGTTCGTGGGTTGTTCTGGAGGAAGAAGACTTCTTTCTTGTTCACAAGCGATGCACTCTTACGTAGTAATTATGTCGTAACTCCTGAGAGTACGCTGTGTATTGCTGCCATACCCACAGCAAAGTCTCCCGGAGTTGAAAGCTTGGCTTCGGATTAGTTGCAGTAGCATCTTCTGGCGATAACCAATGACACGTGCGTCGCCTATTGTCATACGTAATCTATTTTTCATCACACGTAACTACATCTTTCAAAAATGGCCAGCTACTCAACAACAGCAAAGTATAGATCTCTACACGCTGCATTTTATTGATTTTAGTGAATTGACAAGAACACCATATATCAAGCCGTCGTTTTATCCCTAAACGTCGAGGAAGGCAACTGATAGCACTTTTGTCAACCTAAAACTTAACGTTTAATTCCTGTAAAATTGAAAAGGGATTGATTTCTATATTGTATCCAAGACACCGCTCCAGGATGTTCTTGATCGTCAAGGTTGTCGTCTATCCAATAACACAAATTATCGTTAAGCTGAACGTTCTATTACAATATAATCTCCAATGGGTCACATATCTTGCGGGCTTCAGTTACTGCATTCATCCCTAATTTGAACTCGTAGTAGAAAGCACACCTTACTTTTACAGTATTACTAATCATCTTTACACTTCAATATTTTCCACAAGACTAAATACATTTAAATGATTCTCAACGCCTTTCAGAAAGGTACATGGATTTCGGCAAAATGATCTGATGCCCTGGGATAAAGAGGTATACAGATGAGTTGTCCCTAAGCCGTCACTTTGCCTCAGGGTTTAAGGTTTTTTCAGATCAATTTGCAGCTTGCCAAGACTTTGTCCCTTCTCCCAAACCAAAAGTTGCACTATGCGTATACAAAAGCTGTGTGTTTGAATCAACAACATCTGCAAATGCACAATAATACACCCAACAATATCTTTTCCGTTGGATTCGTGAATAAACTCATCATAATCACACCGCCACAATGCTTCACACTGTGCGTTTGCCTTCGCTGTTTGCTTCACTGTTCAACCAAATACCTTCACTTCAACACCAATCCTGAAGCTATATCCCGTCTTTCATCACGACCCGGAACTACTAATAAAGCCTTACTCACGTCTTTTCTTTCTGACTTACAGCTGTTTGCTTTTCAACAAATTTTCAGTTTTATGATCAAATAGTGAACACTGTTGACTTGAAAAAGCTATAATCGTAATCAGATTCGTGCATTTGTATATACAAGGTGGGCCAATTACAAGTTTCTTTTTAAAAATGCAAAAAAATGCCACAATTTAATTTTTTTCCATGATGGAACACAATTTCGTTCAAGTGGCTGCCTCGGCTGGCTTCGCAGTAGCGCATTCTGTCAGTCCAATTTTCCAAGACCCTGTTGATGGTTTTAGGCTGTAGCTCACGGATTGCTTGGATAATATTGGCCTTAAGTGCTTCAATCGTTTCTGCATTGTTGGCATAACATCGGTCTTTAACGGTTCCCCACAAAAAAGAGGCTGCCAATTGACATCGCCAAGACGGCTGATAACACGATTTGGGTATTTGGTGCGTAAAAGATTGATTGTGGCATGGGCTGTGTGGCATGGCGCGCTTTCCTGCATGAACCAAATTTATGTCTTCAATTTGAGTAAAAAAAAAAGTCGGATAACATGGCTCTGTAACGTTTACCGTTGACCGAAACGTTGTTTCCAGCCTCATTTTAGAAAAAAATGTTGGTCCACTGACGCCACCACTCCACAATCCGCACCAAACTGTCACTTTCTGTGGGTGTATTGGATACTCGACAATAATGTGCGGGTTTTCCGAGCCCCAGATGCGGCAAATTTGAGATGAAAATGTGCCTCGTCAGAATAGATAATTTTTCGCCCAAAGTCGTTGTCCAATTCAAGTTGCTCTAAGGCCATAGGCGCGCCGTAGGGGGGGCCAGGGGGGGCCGGGACCCCCCCAGACCCTAGGTTGGCCCCTCCCAGAAAAATAAATATTTCTAACAGTAGACACTTAAGTTTTCGCCTCTTTGGTTTTTGTTGTTACAGCAAGAGCTGTACAGTGCAGTAGTGTAAGCCTATACCAAAGCATACACACTACTTATAACATAGAAACTGTGTTATTTGCTGTATTAATTACGATGTTATGGGACTTATCTCGAGAAAATATTTAATTTCGACAAGTTATACGTTAAGAAAAAGACGAAAAGCGCCTCGCCAAATATCCTTTTTGAATTAAGATTATCTGTTCATTTCTACTAGGCAATATACAGGTATTTAGATAAGAATACTTTTATAAACTGGTGTTTTATGCAATTATGTTTTTCACAAAACATAGTCTGAGTATTCAAATGGTAGGCTAACGTAGAATACAATTTTCGAAGTCATTTGGAGAATAAAAATGGCATCCCTGCTACTTTTATGCTATCTATTCAAGACAATGTTGTTTATTGTGAGTAATTTTCGCTGCGCTTACTCTTTCTTGATGGGATCATGTACAATTAGCACATTCATACCTTACATTAATCAAAACAAGCACAATCTCATTCCATATTTGAGAGCATGTTTCTTTGACTTTTTTTGCGTATGATAAGGTGTACTTATTAAGTTTGAGTCAAAAAGTCCATACTGAATAGCTTGGAAAGTCCAATATTGCTGCTGCAAACCTTTTGGCACCACCACAACAAAGACTATACCGAATTTGCATCCCGTTCAAATAACTTACCCTATAACTTTTGATCCCTTGAAAGCGTTGGAAGTTATACGAAAAAAAGGGTGTTTGGAGCTAACTTCCGCGAATGTGTAAAATTTTTTGAAATTGAAATATTTTCGGTTTATTTTCACTACGAAATCATTATTTTTTGATTTAATAGAACCGATTTCCAGGACAAAAAAGTTGATGCTGGCATCGCGGGATACCGTAAACGTAACTTCCAGGTGCTAAAAATATAAGTAATTCGGTGAAGAATTACGATTTATGTGCGATTGGGAATTATAGAAGTTTAGATTTGACTGTATAAATATAGTATCAAATTCATCAATCATTTGCATTTTATTCTAAACACCGATAAAAATATCAGAGAGTCAATGGTGTGAAAGATTTGTGTTTACGTACTTATGGTAGCTACACGGTTGTCCAGACATTTTAAAACGACAGAAACTTATTTTTTATACCCATTGATGCGTCTTGTGAATTTTTATAACCAATGATGACTCGGTGTGCAGTTATCACAATGCAAAATTTTCCATAGAATTTGCATTGTCGCCAAAAATACATCAAAATTTCAGCTCAACCAAACTTCGCGATCCGGATAAATTATCCGGATAGTAAAATTGATCCACAATGTCTTCAAGGACATATTGCATACAATAATCAAAACTCTACAATAATAAAACTCTAATAGTGCTTGGAAGACAGTTAGTGATATGGTGCTTGAACAGTCTTGGAATATTGTCAAGATGAACCGAAATTATTTGGAAAAGGCTATCGACCTTACGACGTGTCTCAGTCGCCAAGGACTTGCTTTCAGAGGACATGATGAAAGTGGTCCCAGTGATAACCGTGATTTTTTTTTTGGAATCTTGTGAATTATTCTCGAAGCATGATTTAATTTTTGAAAAACATTTTAAAACAAGGTTGCGAACTACTGTAGTGGCAAAACAGAAAATGAGTTAGTAAAAACAATTGCTGAAATCGTTCGCGAGGACATGACAGCTGAAATAAAAGAGTGCGGATTGATATCTATTATGGCAGACGAAGCAAGGGTCCACAAAAAGGAACAACTCTCCGTGTTTGTCAAATTTTCTAGATGTTTCAGGAGCTAGAAATGCCTCGTATTTAGTCGATATAACTTTGAGCTTGTTAGACAGTTACGGACTTAGCAAATTGCTTGTTGTTGGACAGTCTTATGATGGTGCTAGTGTCATATCAAGTCAAAAAGGTGGTTTACAGACCTAAATTAAGATAAAACACCCTGCAGCCACATTTGTACACTGTCAAGCTCATAAAATTATCCTTGTTGTGATGCACACATTTTTCACAGTCGAAACGTATGCATCCTTTTTCAATGTCATCGAATCCCTTTACATACACCTTTCAAAGCCATCACAACATCAATAGTTGAAGCAGCTTGAAGAGGCAGTTGGTTTAAACACAAGGCGTGAAATGAGAAGTTTAAGCTCGACTCGCTAGTCAATGAGATTACACAATTGCAAATATGTGATCGATAGCTATGGACCTATAAAAGAGGCTTTAGAAAAAGAAATGAATGAAGGAAAATACAACGACTCAGCTTCTGCATTGGCGATCTTTCATCTTTCACTATGTTTAATTTTTTTCTTCTTCACTATGTTCTTTTTATAACGAACATGTTAAGCACATATTTCCAAACTAAAAATGCAACTCTTAGGGATGGGATAAATCTTATGAATGGAACAGTTAAAACATACTAAGTGAGCGAGAAGACGTGTATGTAGTTTGGGAAAAAATGAAATCATTCGCAGAAAAGAACTGTCTGGATCTCACATTTGCCTGAGGATCGCGAAAACGGAAAACAGCAAAAAGCACTAGTTTCAAAGGTTTTGCTGTTTCATCTAGCCTCGGACACGCAGTTAGGGCTACAAAGATATTTCTGCAAACCAAATGGCTCGAAAAGAGTAAGATACAGAACTTTTCATCTTGCCAAATTATTTTCGCTTTTTCTAGGTTTTCTAGGTAACAAATGTTTGAAGCAAGAAATCAATTTCTTTCTTCTGAGCTTAATATATTCCAATTTCTTGAAAGATATTTTGAAACTAAGTATCCTCTTCTTCAAGTATAAGTTGAAATATATTTAGCTTCTTAACGAAAAAATAGTTTATATTTCTAATTACTTCCATTCTACTCTGGTATAATTCCTATAAGCGTTCATTTCTTAGTGCTAATGAATAATTCATGTGTAATTCATACTTACCATTCACATTATATGCATATGGTAGTAGCTCATACGTATTCACAGACACGAAGTTTATTTGATAATGCATTATGCATTAGCAAATAACAACGAATAAATTAATAAACATATAATGTATTAGCAAATTATATAAGTTGTATGAACAGTACGTGTACCTTACGGAAGACAAAATTATCGCTTGTTTTGAGCCTTTCGGTCCCTGGCCCCAGCCAGATTTTAGAACACGGCACGCCTATGTCTAAGGCCCAAATTGCGAAGCGATAACGAAGCGGATGGTCGTGCGCCATCAATTGCTAAGTCAATTGGACTTTGTAAGCGAATACTCCGAGATCTTTGTGCAGAATTCTCCTCAGGCTAGTGCGTGAAATGTTGAGCTGTTGAAATCGACGGTGAGTTGATGTTCGTGGAGTGAGTCTCACACTCTCAGCTACAGCAGCCGCATTCTCGTCTGTGCGCACCGTACGACGACGGGGGCGATGAGATTTGTCCACTAGCATGCCAGTTTCACGAACTTTTTGCACAAACTTGCGTACAGCAGGTGCGGTGGGTGCTTCATTTCAGCTAAAACAAATTTTCAAAAACCGCAGTGTTTTGGTTACACAGCATTCACTTTGGAAATTAGTTTTCAATATTTCCCAACGTTTTCAAGCGTAAAGCGACTTATTTTATTCCGCGGAGGTATGATACTGACTTTCTATCAAGATTTCGAGCGGGAAACAGCTTTCAGTGTCAAAATAACCTACGATTTAAAAAGCAAACACTAGATGCCCATCCCCTACAATTTCAAGGTAACTGAATCCATAAAGTTTTAGTTTTTCGTGAAATTTTTTTTTTCAAACATTCGTAATTTTAATTTTACCAAAAACGAAAAAAAACTCGAACAAATGAATTTAAAATTGTATTATATTGAATGTAAATTCCGTATTACATTCAATATAATAATTGTTCTAGAAAAATGTTCTGTGAAAAATGATCGAGTTTAAATGTAATCATTGAATATATTTTCAACGATTTCTTGAAGCTATGACTCCATTGTCCAAATTTTCTCGGTGTATAAATATTTCCGTAATATAACGTGAAGAAATCACGCAGAAGAAATCAGAGTACTTATAAATATACATATATGCAGAGCATACAATGAAGGCAGCTACATGATGCAAATGCATTCTTTAGTTGGCTCAGCTTAGGAAAAAAATATGTTTTTTCTTTTAAGCCATAACTTCAAGAATTCTACTTGCCAGTCTGAATTCATATTTTACAAGAATTCACCCCTCCCAGGCTGAAATATTATCTACTAGTGAAAAATCTTCAACACAGAGCAGGACAAAAAATGTAAGAAAAGTTTTATATCAATATCCATAGTAGAGGTGATTTAAGTTCGTGGCACTGTAGCTTTTTAGAAAAATCTGCTTTCTCCATATTTGAAAATATTCTAGCACATTTATTGACGTAAATAAGCTAATAGCTTGCACATGCAATTGAAAATAACACGGCACCATAAGCTCCTTTGCAATTAAAAAGCAACAACCGCAGCCTGGCGGCTTTTCTATAAGAACGTGCCATCTACAGTGTCATCCAGAGCTCCCAGTCAATGTTGGAAATTATATTTATTATTAAAGCCTGCAACTATAGATTCCCATTAAGACTTAGTGGAAAAAGGAAGATAAATATGATTTTTCATTGAAATTGAATGCTGACAAATCAATAGATTTTTTCGCAAAAAAAGTACATGATGTATTCGCTCCATATAGCCGTTAATCCGATATTACAGTAGAACATATGGATACATCCATTGTATTATATGTTTCGTGTTTTACTCGACAGGACTTCCTCTAGAAATGCCCTGCACGCTTGATCTACTCGTAGTCACTTTTTAACTGGCCTTTGTATTGAATTTTACTGGAATGTTTGTCTCCCACACTATATTTAGTCCCACATTCTACGCATTATCAAATTATTCTCCGCAATCTGTGTCGTTGAAATATATTGGTTGACTGTTTACAGAAAGCATTATTTTCTCATTACCAAAATACATAACCTATAACTTCCCACGTAATACAATTCGTTTTAATTCTCTCATTACAAAACTTAATCTGCCGCCTAATTCAAGTACATTTTTTAGGAATTAGAGAAGAAAGCTCCCGTTGATCCCAATTCGAATATTGAATTCCCCGTGAAAAATATGAACATAATGACATCA
Source organism: Nemotelus nigrinus (assembly GCA_947369275.1). Lineage (NCBI taxonomy): Eukaryota > Metazoa > Arthropoda > Insecta > Diptera > Stratiomyidae > Nemotelus > Nemotelus nigrinus. The sequence goes on from OX376372.1 coordinate 179,807,726, forward strand.
AAAGACCAATTCAATCTTTTGCAACAGCTCGAAAATAAATTGTATATTAACGATGTCATGGAAATCGAGCGCGATAAAGTCATCTTACTTGACGAGGTTCTAGGCGAAGGAGCGTTTGGATTAGTGCGAAAGGGAATCGTCAAGCTTGGAGAGGACAACGATTGTGAGGTGGCTGTGAAAATGTTAAAAGGTATGAGACACACATCTTCATCTGGTGATACAGGTTAAAGTTACAATCTAGAACCAACCAAACATTTCGCTGAAAATTTAACTTTAATTCGTATGCAAATTTGTCTTTTGTAATCGATATACTTTTTCACAGATAATCCTTCTTTCGAGGACATCAAAGAATTCCGACGTGAAATCGATGTCATGAAATTTGTTGGCGACCACCCGAACATCGTTGGCATTATTGGCCATTGTACACGGAATATAAATGAAATGCTCCTGATGACGGAGTACTGTAGCCGGGGGAATTTGCTCCATTATTTGAGGTAATTGAAAGGTGTTCGGTAAACTTGTGGATTATATGAACAGTGAAATGTTACTATTTATCAAACTCACTCAGGTGTATGAGGTTGTGTGAAACATGATGAATACAATTCAGATTTAGCTGCCATTATTTAAATCACTTAATTTTCAAGTTTTAAATAATAAATGTATGTCATGTGTTCAAGGTATGTAATTATTCATTTATTGAATAATTGAAGTGGTTGGTAAGTTTAATTGAGGCTACCGCCCGAAAAATGGGCAAAGAATTTCGAAATTCTTTTTCATCTTAACTAGTGGGAAGATTTTGGTAAGGCAATTTAAATACGTTGTATTAAATTTTGAAGTTTCAGTTGAATAAAGTTAGAAACTTGGATTTTATGCGAGTAAAATTGCATGTGTTAAAGATTTAGCTGGAAAAAATTGGGAAATATATTTCGGAAAATAATGTCAATTAAACGCATATATAAGATTCAATCGCGTTTGCACGCATTTATACTTATATGCTGAGGAAAAACTATATAATTATAATATATATTTATCAAATTGTACGCACACTATTTGTTATTATTTATTTAAATCCCATCTGATAGAATAATCCAATTATAAAATGAGATACTATAGACAAAAATCATGAATATATTCATAAAACAAAACAAAATATAAGTAAGAAAATAGAAGAAAACATAAAGACAAAAAAACATAATATACACAATGATTTAGCTACGTTAATAAATCAAAAACTTGTTTTCTTAAAGATTGAAAAGGCATGGACAGAGAACCAATCTGAAGCTCATTATGGCTTCTAGGTATTCTAGGTACAAAAGAATTAAAATGAATGAAAGCACGAGCAAAGGAAGCGTTATAAAGCGAATGAGTTCTTTCCGGGCGATCAGACACACGTAAGAAATGAGACACGCAAATGTTGGAGGAAAGAAAACCATGTGATGAAGCTTGCAAAGCAGACATTCACAAGATAAACTTTTCGGATACCCATTTGGAGATATCAGTTGCAAAGCACAAACAGCGTAGAATGAAATTTTCGATGATTTAGAGACGATAAAAGAAACATGCACATCAAATTTTAGCTTCGGTTAAAAAAAGATGCCGAGGTCCTTATGTTGATCTTCAAAAAGCCATTAAACTAAAAATAGTCAAAAGAAATGGGATTAAATTTGTTGGAAAAGGGGATCATTAAACACTTGCTAATATTAAGAGCAAGGGAGTTTGCAGAGCACCAATCACTTAAAACAAAAAGATCCGATTGTAAATCGCTATAATTATTTAATGAAGCCACAGCACGAAAAATTTTGAAGCCATCAGTGTACAAAAGACTTAAAGTTACAAAAAGAAGTCATTGATAAACATCGTGAAGAGGACGGGACCAAGGATGGAACCTTTTGGAACGCCAGAAAAAGGATAGAAAGGGGAGGAAGAACAACCATGAAACACAACATGACCGGTGCAATCATGGATGATGGAAAAAAGCCAGGATATAAAGGAACTGCAAACATCAAAATCACAAACCTTTTTTAAGAGCACTGAGTGGTTTACTCCTCCAAATACTTTCGCGAAGTCAGTGCAAATCACATCAGCTTGTAGACCGTTGTCCAAAGTACACGCGACGAAGTTAGTGAATCCCACTAAATTTGCACATGGGCACAATGGGCAAGTGCCCAGTGCCCCGCGATCTATGAGGCAACTTATTTCTAGATCATCAGCCAATGAATATATTTTTTTTCGAAAATTAAAAAATAATTACCTGACTATACATACTTAATAATTATATATCTTTATAGTAATCTCATGAGCCAGAGGCTAACACTGGCAACTCTATTTGCTAACTAGTAGGTGATTTCCCTAAATTATTGCAGTTGCTTGCAATGTTAAAAATTAATTAGCAGACTATGGATCTGTAATACTTCCATGCGTTACGCGGTAAGTTAAGAGAATAAATGAATGCTGATGCATTACTTTTCCGTTGGGAACAATTGATAAACTTGTAAACGGTGTGCTTTATTTTATGTTTGTGACTGTTTTCAGTGCAAATAAATAATAAGTATTGAATACTATACCCAAAATGTCAAAACGGTCATATCCTAGGCTCAGAAAAAAGGAAAAAAACTGCATATCAGAAAGAAGTAATTGATAAACTACCGAAATCAACATCATATTTTACACCAAGAGCTTCTGTGACTAGTAACCAAATAATAAACCATCCACATAATGAATCATATCAACAACAGATTGCGAAAACTCAAGGAACCTCACAAGCGAAGAACAAGCTAAGTCCTATCACTTCAGAAAAAGAGATTGAGCCATATTGCACAGAAAGCGTCCGTCTTCCGGAAAAAATGCAATAAATTCACCAACAACTGTTTTAATTGAACAACACCAGTCATCCGACCCAGAAAATATTTCACACGACCCTGTCGATTTTCACGAAAATTTTACCGAAAAAAACCGCGAAGTTTGAATTTGTAAAGGACCCATATATTTTCAAAACCAAGATTGTGACTTTTCCGAAGCGTCCAGAATCTACAAAGACAAAGAAGATTGCAAATCTGTAACTAGGTATTTGAATAAAGCATTATTTAATCGTAAATTAAAGAACAATTGAAAGAAAGTAGTTGCTGTATTCGCCTTCGAAAAAATCTGTATTTTGTTTTTCTTGCTGCTTATTTAACCCTTCTGATGTAAACCTATGCTCTCCGGGTGGATGTAATGATTAGAACCACATTAATCACATAATTTTACATTATGGAAATAGCCCTGCACATAGGCAATCTATGATTACTTATCTGGCATGAAGTAAAGCAGTTGGTAGAGTAGATACAGACTTGCTATGCCAATATCGAAAAGAAGTGGAATACTGGAAAAGTGCACATAAACGAGTTGTCGTTACAGCTGTAAAATTTCTGCGAGGTGACAATGAAATCTTTGGATCTCCCAAAAATGGAAATTATTTAGGACATGGGGAATTATTAAGTGAATTTCCTTTCCATCTAAACAAATTTCGGAATACTGGAAATGGACACGTTTAATGGAAAAACAGTTCCTAAAAAAGTTCTTAATGAAGTTAAATTAGCTAAATTTTTTTCGATTAGCGTTGAAAGCATGCTCGATCTGGAATATTTATCTATCAAAGAGCATAAATCAAAATATGTAGCGTACAAATCAAAGATTGTAGAGGCGGAATATGTTAGTATGCTATAAGTATGCTAGTCTGCAAGCGAAAATCAAGGAGAAATGTGAATTGCTACCTTTGTACCATTCTCTAAACTTGGTATGTCTTTATGCCACTGGGTGTGTACAAGAGGCAACAAGTTTTTTTTCAAATGGTTCAGAAACTGTAAAATTTTATTCGGATGCTACCCACCGATGGAATACATTGACTGAATATTTGGGTTCAAAAAAAGTTGTTAAAAGACTTTCTGAAACCAGATAGTCTGCGGGAGCTGATGCAGTAAGCTCCTTAAATCAAGGTCACAAACAAATTATAGAAGACTTGACGTCTATCGCGGAGGATGCAGAGCAGCGACAAGAAACTAGACACGAAGCTCATAGTTTCTCCAAAAAAATGGAAAACCTGGAATTTATTTGACCGACAGAAATTTGGAACACCATATTGGGAAGAATAGACAAAACAAGTACTTATCTTCAGAAAAAAACTATAACAATGTACGTTCCAACTAATTTGTTAACTTCACTGGATGATTGTATTATTGACGTCAGGGATAAATTTGATGATTTCGAATCGTGCGCCAAAGAGAAAAATCCGGAGTGTGACTACAATGGCTTATCTCAAAGAATAAAAGGTAGAAGCTCAGTCAGGCATTATTTGATGACTCTGTGCCATCAGTCCAACTGAATGGGAAAGAGAAATTCAAAGTAGAGGCTTTTATTCCCATAATTGATACCCTGTGAGTTCATTTAAAACAGCGGTTGAATACGTACAAGAAAATCATGAAAATAAGACATCGGGTCGGTTTTTTATCTCGCTTGGGGCAGAGTTGCAAAGAATTCACTAAAATCTATCCTAGTGACGTTAGTAAGAATGAGTTGGAAACGGAATGTTTGCATTTAACAGAATACTTAAAAAGTGTTCAGACTAGTGAAAATGAAGAAATACACCTATCATCTTTTGAAACTTTTACAACACTTTTTAATTAGTAACCTGCGTATAATGGTTAAGGAGCTACTTTTTCGGATAATAATTACCTATTGATTTAATATGACTTTGAATAAGTAAAAATAACAGATAAATATATCTAAACATTTTTTTTAATGCCTGTTGTTAACAACCCTATGGCTTAGGGGCCACATTTATTTAAAGTGCCCAGGGCCCCAAGTTGATGTAAAACGGCTCTGGTCGTAGAACGTCCGTTAATGAGTCCATGTTGCTCCTTAAAAAATAAGTGATTGAATGCACTTTGAATTCTGTCCTGAACGATCCGCTGAATCAACTTAAGACAACAAGACAGGAGGGATATAGGATGGTAGTTGCCAATTTTACCAATGTCTCCTGACTTTAAAGTCGGAAAAACATTGGCAACTTATCAGCTGGAAGGAAAAAAACCAACGGACAAACTCAAGTTAAATAAAATAGACAGCCGAACGCAAAAAAAGGTGCAAGAAGTTTAACAAATACATTAGAAATACCATCAGGGCCACTGTTTGCAGAGAGATCCAACGAGGATATTAAGATTTGCACCTTCAGAGGGTTAATCATTACAATACCATCATGCGACGACACAGTCGAAGCAGAGTTCTCTGAAGCAATGTAAGAAGAGGAAAAAGAAGAATCAAGGACTTGGCAAACAAATCACAAATATCTTGAGGAGTAAAAGCGGCAGTTTTGTCTAGAAAAAAATTGTCAGAAGATTGGTTACCTTCGACCGTAAATGGTTTGAGTTATTTGAAGAAGTACTCGCTTCAATATGGGCAAGTACCCCCGTTTCGCTTCTTCCACTGCTCTTAGCCATAGCCATTACTCGTAAAGACTGAAAATGCTGAAAAATTTCAAAAGATAAACCATGAAGTAATTCATTACGGGCTTTATCCTTCTTGCGCAAAGATTTAAAAACTGCCATACGAAACCAAGGAGGACAAGCGCCACAACAAGTTTGAGGCACAATAGTAAATCTAGATACAAGGGAATTAAAGAAAGAATAAAAAGAAAAAAGAGCTTCATTGATTTCCAGTCTACGAAAAAAAGAAGGCCAGTTCATAGCGAAGAGCTCAACAGCATTTTGTTCATAATCAGCTTTAAAAAATTTAAAATAAGGTACAGCTCTGCCCTTTGTGTGTGGTCTATCCAATAAACAAAAATCGATGGAAAGTGGAAGACAAGATGAGGGCCAGGATCAGCGCTATGAAAGGATGATGAGGATCAAGATAGATTAAAAGAAGTAAAGCAATCCCACGACAACCCTCGTACGGGTCTTAGTTTTGAAGCTGATGAAGAGCTTCATCACAAATTTACTATCTAATATTAGTGAGAAGTCATTCAGATACCTAATCAGAGCTAGTTGAACTCAAAGCTTGGTGCGCGGACGCTCGTTTGAGCCAGGGTTCAAACCAAGGAACCACACACACAAGTAGCTAGTGCTCTATCCAATATGTTACTCATTTACGAGAAGAAAAGTTGAAAAAACAAGGTCCGACGAACGATTATTATTATGAGGATTGCACTTATACTGGAATAAGGAACGGATGGCCAAGAATGTGAGGTCATACTGGACAGAAGGCAGGCCGAAATCACTACATGCAACAATAGGAGAATATTGATAGTAAGCCATAATAAAATCTGACAGCTCATTAAAAAAACATTCATGCGTGGAAAGTGATGCACTACATGGCATACTTTTGATCGCGATGGGAAGTTGCTTGATTGGCGCTCATCGATTAAGGAAAGGGAGATTCCGACAACCCGTCCACGTACCGTCCGCTGTACATGCTAGACATGGCGTTAAAGCTCCTTGAGCGGTTGCTGTCAGCAATTAAATCAGTCAGTGATCTATTCGACAAACAGAAAGATGCCATGTGAGCAGTGATTGGGGCGGTAGCAAGAGCATAGGAGTCATGCTACAGCGCCCGGCCGGTTGTTTTGCTGGTGTTGCTAGGTGTGCAAAATGCCTTCAATTCGTCCATGTGGACAGATGTGCTCCGGGCCCTTGAGCATAGCTTCCGCATTCCTGACTACCTGTTGATCATGATGCGACTATCTTAAGGACCGGTGGCTATTTGAAATCAGTGAAAGTGTTCGGAGGAAGCTTGTCACCTCAGAGGTAGAACAGGAGTATATCCTCGAACTTGACTTCTGGTATATTGTTAATGATGGACTGCTGCACCTGGAAATGTCAACGGATGTGTTTCTCGTGGGTTACGCTGACGATGTGACAGCAGTAATCACCTCTGGAACTGCCGAGTTTGCCCAATTCAGACTAAATAAAGTCATAAGGCGGGTGGAACGGTGGATGACCGACCATGGTCTGCAGCATGAAATCGTCATGCTGACAAAACGGAGGATACTGACTGTCGTCCAGTCAGACCAGTAAGTTGATAAGATATCTGAGAATGACACTGAACACGAAGCTGTCCTACTGAGACCACATCAGTAAGGCATATGACAATACTCTGAGAGCTGTCAGCTTGTTGAACAGGTTGATGGATAACATCGGTGGGCCCGGCAAAATGAGACGGAGGCTGCTGATGGCGACAACCAGCTTCGTCTTACTGTACGCGGCGAAAATTTGAGCAGACGCACGCTAAAAGAAGAAATTTTGAGTGCACATTACCAGTTTCTTGCGTAGAGGTGCCCTACTTATCGCCAGTATCTACCGTAAGGTGTCGGAGGATACCGTGCTGGTAGTAGCGGGAGTAATCCCGATAGATCTGCTTGCGCGAGAGCGCAAAGAAGGGAGCCTCACACGCTCTGAGTCGGACAGAACCTGGGCTCTAGCGCACGCACGTTTGCGAACGTTCCAACTTTGACAACAACATTGGAATGTAAGCAACAAAGATCGCTGGATGGCGAGAATAAAAGTTTTCTGGGTCTTTGGGTCAGCCGCGGTTACGGAGAAGTAAACTTTTACCTGTGCCAATTCTTAACGGGGCATGGTTACTTGAGAAAGTATCTTAACAGAATTGGTAAGGTGCGTACACTGTACTGTCGGCACTGTATGAATGAGCACGATGATGCTTACCACACGGTTTGCAAGTTTGACGAGCAACCTCGAGTTCACAATTGGTATGGTCTTGCCAAAGTCGATTGTGGAAACGATGATGCGTAACGAAGACAACTAGCACACAGTCTCATCATATGTTGAGAGAATCGTCACGAAAGTCCGGGTTCCGAGCCGGACTTTCGTGGCCTGTAGATGCAATTTTTTTCAAACCTTCTTTTAAACAGCCAGTCGTCCACAAAGACGATTAACACGAAAAGATCAGTAACAGCAATCTTCTTTGTAAACAATTTGCTTATTACTGTCGTTACTAGTAGTCGAAATTTAACTACCAACCACATGATCCAGCTGTCGCTGGATTAGATGGCAATCCATTCTCCGTTTATGGCAATCCATTCTTCAAAAATGCAGCTCGGATGAATTACTACACTAAATCAGTGCAGTTACCTTTGAGCTATAATTTTTTAGAATGAATAAGGGTGAGCAAAAGCACTTGTCTGTAACAAACATACTAGCTATTGCAATAACTTTTCTATAAATAACAAACAACTATCTGCGCTTATCAGGGCCCTGCTGCCAAACACGCGGTTTCGGTGATTTTGCGATAGTTTTTCTTTGAATCATTGCTTCTATTGTATTTCATTTCAAATGGTTTTAAATTCAGATCATGATATATTTCATTTAATGCAGTTAACTTAATCAATTTTTAGCTCACTAATAAATAAAAGTCGCGTCTTTGCGCTTCCATCCAGAGCTAGCTAAGGTAGTAGCATTAAAAACAACATCCGGAGCAGAATATTTGTTGTTTTCAATGCTACTATCCTAACCAGCTCCAGATAAAAGCGCGAAAAATGCGACAACAAATAAATTCCTTATTTTAAGATTCAAATATTCTTTTAACATTGGATTCATTTTCAATCAAATTTTTCCAGGTCTGAATGGCATTTCCATCAAAATAAACGCATTGCACACATCAACCCTGACAATTTTTCAGTAACGAAACTGGTCGATGACAAGCAACCTGAATCAATATTTAATTTTGACATATCTTTTATCGATAAAATATCAATTAGTTACAAAAATATCAACGACAACAAAATCACGCCGCCACCACCCGACCTTACCAGGACCTATACTACAGATAATCAACAAGATTCCGAAACGAATCTACCCGCGACGAATATTGTCGTGAACAACTCGTACGAATTAAATGGACCATGCACAAATGCCTGTAAATGTGAAGTTGATGTTATACCGAAAACTGAGTGCCTTAAAACAAACGATTTCGATTCTAAGTACAATAATAAAATTGAAGTTAAGGGTTGCAAGTGCCGGGTTCGTATGTTCGCTGCAAACGAAATCGAGTCTCCCACTGTAGTTGAAAATCATGGATATTACAAGCTGGTTTCGCCGCAATCGATAAACAATCCAACTTCTTGTGACGATGACAATGGTGGTGTTAACGAAGAAAATCGAGAAAATAACAATCGGCTTACAAGCGGTGATCTTTTGCGGATGGCTAAGCAGATAGCTTTTGGAATGGTGAGTAATACGTTTCTACCAATGCTTTCATAATCCTTATAAAACTGTGTCGTAACGTAATATACAAATATGACCGTGTTACACTGTATACATAAAAGATTCATTCCGGATTCAATTAAAAAAAACTCTAGCGCACCTGAACCGCTAGAAACACTAATGTTCGATGAACAGTAGAAGAATCGTGCAGATTTTGAGTGCAGATTTTGAGTGCATATTCTACCACACGTGCTCCAACCTGTTTCATTCGCAAAATGACTTTGATCTTAACAATGCATTTAAACTCATAGGGTGGAAAGGATTTCAGGAATTTCAAGATTTAAGAAAGCCAACCTCTGCAAAACTTTGAAACATAACATAAACAAAGAAAATGCTTAGTGCTTGCAAAACTTTACCATCACTGCAACTAAAAGTCTCCCACAATTGCCTCACGTTAAAATCAAATAACTGTATCGATTTCGATTTTATCCGATGATTTCGTTGAAAGTTACAGGGATAGAAAGATGTTTAGGGTCAAAAAAATGAAAGATGTTTGGAGGCAAAAATTTTCTAGAACTTAGAAAATTTAAACATTGGTAACTTATTTTCATTGTAATTGTTCGCGATATGAATACTTAATGTAAGCATTTATTGATACGAAAATAGCAAAAAATGCCTTGTGCTGGCAACCCTTTGCTAGTATCAAAACCAAAAATATATGACACCTGCCTCACATTGAAATCAACTTGCTCTGCGAATTTTGTTTTCATCCGATGATTGCATTGGAAGTTATAGGGGTACAAAGAAATTTAAGGTTACCCGTGGCAAACGTTTTCAAATTTTAGAAAACTTAATATTTGTTGTTTATTGTCACTAAAAGATCATTAGGGTTTGAAAAATTTACGGTAAATTTACCAGAGTTGCCAGCCCGTTCATAAAAAAACCACACGTGTTTATAACTCTCTAGGTTTCGTAACGATTTGATAAATAAGTCAAAAGTTATCGTAATTCAAAGAATTTTCCAATTTTCCCAATCTCATTTCAGGGACCTAGCGCACACATAGGGTTAAAAATTTCAAAAAAATTATCACATTCACATTTAGATCACGTTCGAAATTCATTCCATAAACTTAACTTTTGCGAAAGTTATGTTGACAGAAAAATAGGTATATTTAAAATATCACTAAAATGGCCGCCGGCACCTAAGGGTTAAAGATTATTACCTTCTTGTGAGACCTGACACTATTCTGCGCATACACCAATATATCCTGAAAATTTCAGTTCAATCGGATGGCGCGTTCCTGAGATTTGTTCACTGAAACTTTTTGATGATATATATATATATATATATATATATATATATATATATATATATATATATATATATATATATATATATATATATATATATATATATATATATATATATATATATATATATATATATATATATATATATATATATATATATATATATATATATATATATATATATATATATATATATATATATATATATATATATATATATATATATATATATATGAATTTTTGGCCAAACTGATTTCAATACTAATGTTCTTCTTCGAACATTAGTAAAAATCACATTAGTACCTACGACATAAAGTTGAAATTCGAGTTATATTACTCAAACGCATAGCACACCGGATTTTGCTGCCTCATTGCATAAATCATCCCGTACCAACTCCCAAACACAGCATATATTATCGTTAAGAAAAGTGATAGAATTTCGAATTGAATTCCATTCTCTTAGATCATACGCATTCAAAGCATGTTTTCTTTTTTATATTGAATGTCCAGATATTTATCTATGGGGATTATCTTGCCCATCGTGACCCTGTTCTATCAAAGAAGTGCGTTGTTATCTACGACAAAATGAATTCTAACATGCCACTTATTTGAAAATCAATACTTAAATTGAAATCCTACGAAGAAATTCTCAGAATGATTCCGGGCCAATATTGATTTAGTTTTAGGAAAAACTTATAATATGCAAGTTATGGGACAGGCTTAGAAAATTATGACCTAAAAGCAGATAAAGCATTTAAAAAATGCTCCTGTGCATAGGATATGGTTTCGTGAAATAAATATCTACAAAATAAAAGTTTCTTAATTTATAATTCCGTTGCAGTCCTCAGATTAAAACAAATTAGACATAGTAGTTGTAAACTTGGTCGGTCGGCTTTTGAGTGCGGAATTGGAATGGGGCTATCAGCGCTAACAATTAAATTTCCATTAAATTTTCAAATAAAAATTATCTTTTTATGAAAATAAATTATAATATAAATTTCCTAATTTCTTATATATGGAGCTTATGGCAACTGCAAATCCTGAAAATCTATCTGCTCCTATAACTTTCTACGCATTCATCGGATCAATATAAAATCCAGTGAATAGAGTGACCTTAGCGTGAAACAAATTTGGTAAACCTTTGATTACGGTGCTAGCAAAAGGCTACCAACATTGGTAATTTTTGTTATTTTTACACACATCGTACCATAAGATTTTCATACCATGAACGCCTTATAGTAAATACAAGCAGTATGAACACCAATGTACTAAATTTTGGGAACTCTAGCGGGTGGCAACCCCAAACACTTTTTACTAATGTTCGAAGAAGAACATTAGTATTAAAATCACTTTGGCCAAAAATTCATATTTCTATATATATATATATATATATATATATATATATATATATATATATATATATATATATCTATATATATATATATACATATATGGTTACATATGTATATATCAGGGGCGGCTCGTCGATGTACGCAAAGGAAGCAGTGCTTCCCTTGCTAAACCACAAAATTGATTAAATAATCAATATGTAACAATCAAAAGATTTGCAATCAATAATTAACAATCAATGGAATAACATTTATTTTCTTACAAAAGGCAAAATTCCATCGCTACTATGAATCTAATGGTTTTATCTTACAATAGTCCAACTGCAGAACCTCCACGTTAAATTTACAGCGACACAACGAAAACTCAAACGTTTTACTATAAACTACAAGCACTGCAAACCATTCAATTCAAAACGTATAGTTCATTGAGATATACTACACAGAACACTGAAGTGATCTTGCTTCAATGCTCAAACTCATGATTTTTGCATAGATTTACTTAGACGCTTTGCCTAAATGATGCCCACAAAAATTTTACAATCAATGTACTCAAATAGTATCGTGGACGCTGGCTCAGTTCGCAGCGTCTTGGTGGATAGAAAAATTCAAAAAACCCTTACCCCATCCACCCGCTGAATGACCCGAAAGCCTTAGTTTATGAATGAACTTAATACGCTGCAATAGTATCCGCGTCTCCTGTTTGCCCTCATGATTTATCTGTAGACTCTCTTCTACTCCTCTTCTTACGAGCCGTTCCCCTTGGAAATTGATGCATTTTCTGCTTTGGTCACATGTGCACATGTACGATGCAAGCCATTGTGATGTTCTTGTGGGGAATAGAATAGTAGAAGTTACATTTTTCGTGTGCAGTTTTCCCCAGATCGGTTTTTTGTGTCTGCTTTGAGTTTGCTTTCGCAAAAGACGTAGTTTTTCGGTTCTGGTGCTTTGGTGAAATGATCACTTGATTGCTTTGGACGCCTATGTTGACGCTGAAAATTCAGCCGCGTCGCTATTATGGTTGTCCCCCGTCACGATCTACGTTACGAGTTGTCTTACGAGTTGTTCCCCTTCTGATTCGATGCCTTTTATGCTTTGTTTGCATGGTGTATGTACGGTGCAAGTGATTGTGATGTTAATATGGAAAATATGCAGGAGTTAAATTGTTGCGTGTACAATTTTCTCCAGATCGGTTTTTTTACTAATGTTCGAAGAACATTAGTATTAAAATCGATTCGGCCAAAAATTCATATTTCTATATATATATATATATATATATATATATATATATATATATATATATGTACAAAAAATTTCAGTGAGATAATCTCGGGAACGCGCCATTCGATTGAGCTGAAACTTTCAGGATACATTGGTGTATCTGCAGAATAGGTCCAGGTCTCTTTAAATGTCAGTTATTGTAAACCTTTTCGCGCCGGCGGGCATTTAAGTGATATTTTTAATATACCTATTATTTCGTGCACAAATGATTTTCGCAAAAATAAAGTTAATAAAATAAATTTCTAACGTGTTTTACATATGAATCGGATAATGCTTTGGAATTTTTTAACCCTATGTGTGCGCTGGGTGCCTAAAAAGAAGACGGGAAAATTTGAAAATTTTTAAATTGCGATAACTTTTGACAGAGCTATTCAATCATTACCAAATTTTCAGGACATATTGATATTATTTAGTTGTAGATTTTCGTAGCTTTTGATGAGCGTGCTGGCAACCCTGTAGCTAGGGCAGGCACTGAAAGTGAAAACCTTCAAATCATCGTCTCTCTTGAAAAACTGCCGCTTCTTCAAAAATAAACCTTTCATATGTAAATCTTGTGCTTTGTTTACATAAATAAAAAAAAAAAAAAGATATGGTATTACGGGCACGCCTGGTAACCCTTGCCCAATTTACCTATATTTTTAGGATCAAAAACTTCTGTTCACGGAAACTCACGATCCAATGAGCAGAATTAATTGAAATTCGCAGACTGTATTGGAATTAAATAGAACCAGGTCTGATAGAAGTCATTTTGAAATGCGGGTGATTCTGTGCCAGTGGTGCCATCTTGAAAAATCACTAAAAAAGATAACTGCTTTTAGCCCTATAAATTCTGATTGAATCGTTCGATTTTGACGAAATTCACACAGTAGCTGAATCTTATTTAATACCACGTTTGGTGGTCGAAAAATTCGGTTGGAGCTGTCAGCTATGATAATTTTGGTGTCTTAAATTTGAAAAAATAAAAATTTGGAAGTGAAAACATCAAACCATCGAATTTCCAAAAATTGTCCGTTTCTTACAATAAAACCAATCTGTATACAAATCTTATGCTTTATCTACACGTTCAAAGTAAAACTTTGGAAATTTCATGTCGGACAAGAACGGTAACCCTTTCCCAGTCAACCTATATTTTTAGCATCAAAAACTTCTGTTCACGGGAACTCACGAATCAATATTCAGATACCATTGAAATTTACAGAATGCATTGGAATTAAGTAGGACCAGGTCTGATAGAAGCGATTTTGAATTGTGGGCAGCTCTGTGCCAGTGGTGCCATCTTGAAAAATTACAAAGAAAAAAAACTGCTTTTTGCCCTATGAAATGTGAATAAGTTACCAGATTTTCATGAAATTCACACAGTAGCTGAACCTTACTCTAAACTCTGGTTGATAGAAATTTGGTTGAAAAATTCGATTGGTGTTGCCAGCTATGGTAATTTTTGTGTCTTTGATTTTGAAAATTCGCTCAGGAAAATGAAACTTTTTGCCCTATAACTTCCAGTGCAGTCATGCAATCAATACGAATTTCATACAATTAATGGAACCTATTTTAAGCATACTTCAGGCTAAATTTGGTTGAAAACCCACGGGGCTGCCAGCTATTGTTGTTTTTGTGTTTGTTTGCAATATCTTTTTTAAGCGGTTTTATCGTAGAATTTTCAATTGGTAATGATATTGTAGTGACAATAAACAGCAAATATTAAGCTTTCGATTATTTGAAAAAACTTGCTGCAGGTAACCCTAAATTTCTTTATTCTCCTATAACTTCGAATGTAATATAACAACGTGAAGCAGATGTGATATATTCTTGGCTTTGATACTGGCGAAAGGTTGCCAGCACGAGTCGGTTGTGCTACTTTTGTATTAATAAATGCTTACAGTTAGTATACATACCGGAAACATTTACAATGAAAATAAATAACCGATGTTTCAATTCCCAAAGTTCTGCAAATTTTTCGGATCGCATCCCCAAACACCAACTCCAGTTACAGTGCTGCAGGCACTGAGCATTTTCTTCATTGATGTTATATGAGATGCTGCTTTCAAAATTTTGTGAAATAAGCAACTGATGACGAATATAATTAACCCGTTTTTTGCTCTCATAAACGTTGAAATCCATGCCAGTGGTAATATCTGAAACCTTCTACCACATGAGTTATAATGCATTCTTGAGACCAAAGTAAAAAGTGGCATTTGAAACAGTTTGGCCGTAATAAGCAGCTCATGTGGTGGAATATGCACTCAAAGCCTGCACGATTCTTCTACTTTTCTTCGAACATTAGTATTTCTAGCGGTTCAGGTGCGCTAGAGTTTTTTTAATCTTATAGCTTTCGATGCAACCAAGGAATTAAATCAAATTGACAGTATTTATGTATCTATTTACTCATAAATTCATTGACAGTGATAATGACAGCTTAAAAACAAAAACAGAAAATAACAAACAGAAAATAACAAACAGAAAATAAAAACAGATAGTAAACATTGAAAAAATTAAAATATGCAAAGGTTATTGAATGTGATCATGGTTCCCTTCTTGTCTATAAATCAGCATAGACAACGTACAGTCAGACAAAAAAAGTCTCCGTACGATGCTGTTTTCTCTTGATTTACAAGAATAACATTGTGATATTACAAAATATTATTGATTTCAAAAATTTTATGCTTTCTACAACTCTTTGATTACAAATATCAGAAAAATAATTTCAAATTTATCCATTCATAACGATATAGTAATTCACTAAAGTAAATTGTTCAAATTTTTATATCAAAAAAGTCTCCGTACGAATAAATGGCAACACCGTGTTATACAAACATGTGCAGTGCTAGACGCGCGTCAACTTCATACGAATTTGAGAATTCCTCTTAGCATACAGCTAGCATAATTATAGCCTTGTGAAGATTTGAGTCAAGTTCAGAAAACATAACCATCGGCTATGGGTAAGATACGCGCAAAATCATCGTTAAGCTGTATTGCCAAGGAAAGTCAATGGACGAAATATCGAAAATAATTGGAAAACCGAAGTTTAGTGTGCAGTATGTCATCAAGCAGTACGGAAAAACCGCATCCTTGAAAAATAAGCCTCGTTTAGGACGTCCAAAAATTTTGAGTGCTACAGCCCGACGGTCAATAGTGCTTAAAATTAAGGAGAATCCAAGAACCAGCTCATCTAAAATAGCAGACGAGGTGAGAACGGAATTCAACCTAAGTTAATGATGAAACCATCAGGAATGTTCTACGAGAGAATAACTTCCATGGTCAAAAACCTACGCGTAAGCCTTTTATTTCAAAAGTTAATCGAAAGAAGCGATTACATTTTGCGAAAATCCACGAAAATAAGAATGCTACCATTTAGAATCGAATTTTATTTTCGGGCGAGAGCAAATTGAATGTGTTTGGCTCAGATGACAGAGAAAAAGTCTGGCCCAAATCTAAGGAGGAGCTGAACGTAAAAAATCTAGTCCCAACTGTTAAGCACGGTGGTGGTAGTGTGATGTTGTGGTGGTATATGACGGCTTCAGGAGTAAGAAATCTGCACTTTATATATGGTACAATGGATCGGTGGCCCTATCTAAATATTTTGAAAAACATGTCTGCGTGAAAGTGCCAATGCTTTGGGTCTGGAAAGTGATTTCATTTCAAAGAATGGTTTTTGTATAATGTGCCCACGCAGCTTCACGGTCCACCACAATTACCTGACTTAAATCCCATTGAGCATTTATGGGATGAACTGGAACGCAGAGTGCGGAAACACGCGATAAAAAGCAAATAAGAGCTTAAACTACAAGAGCAATGGAATTAAATCGGACCGGAAATCACATCAAAACTTGTTAACTCAATGTCCAGGCGTTTGGCAGAAGTCATTAAAGCTAATGGAAGTGCCACCAAATGTTATATCACATCTACAGAATAATTTTTTTTTAGCTTTAATTTGACTCATTTCTACGTTCGTACGGAGATTTTTTTTATGTTAAATTTTGACTTATTTGCTTAATTGAATTACTATATTAACATGTGGCTATATTTTTGTTTTTTTTTTCTTATCATATTTAGTAAGCAAGGAGTTGTCGAAAACATATTTATTTTTGAAATAAAAAAATATTGTAATATCTCCAAGTTATTCCTGTAAATGCAGAATAGATAGTATCGTACGGAGACTTTTTTGTCTGATTGTATATCATCTCTAAAGCTTATCGAAGCCGAGCATATTGAAACGGGCTTTGAATGCGTATGATCTAAGAGAATGGAATTCAATTTGAAATTCTATCACTTTTCTTAACGATAATATATGCTGTGTTTGGGAGTTGGTTCGGGATGATTTATGCAATGAGGCAACAAAATCCGGTCTGCTGTGCGTTTGAGTCATATACCTCGAATTTCAACTTTATGTCGTAGGTACTAATGTGATTTTTACTAATGTTCAAAGAAGAACATTAGTATTAAAATCACTTTGGCCAATAACCTTTACAAGTAAAATTATATCGATGGATATAAGTCGGAGATGTTAAAATTTGTCACAACTAGCGTAAATACAAATTAATGGTTTCCAACTGCAAGTGGTCACGCCAGTTAAATATGCACTGTGTGCTGGTGTCTGATGAGAATCAGTGCATACTTTCGAAACCACTTTGTCAAAATAGTATTTACAATGTAGATTAAAATTTTTAATGTAAATAAAAAGTTGTTCAATTTTAATCATCCCGCAAAAACAATTCCAATTTAAAATATGCAATTCAAAGCCATGAATGACAAAATAGATAGGCTATTTTAGATTGCTTTTAAAGGTATCTATAGAGGGTGGAAGAGGGCTGAGGTGGAGGCTGTAATTGATACGTAAAATTCGTAAAACAGGAGAATGAAAGCAAGTATACATATATGTATACGTGCAAATGATAGGTTTGTTCGCGTACTTTCAGTCACTGAATTTTACTGAATTTTCCTGGATCATGTGATGGGGGAATTTCAGGAAAAGTACAAAAACGCTCTCATTGTATTTCCTAAAATTGACAACCAAAAGTGTCCGTTTTCGGTTTTTGGGAGGACAATAGTGATTAAAGTCATCCTAAGCGATGATAAATTATCAGCACAACAATTTTCGATCTTCATAGCAACATTACCCAAAAAATATGCTGCTTTCCTTGTGAATCACAGAAGTTAGATAGCCATGGCAAATTTTGAACAGAAAGCATTCATCCAGGGGTGTGTTCAATGTGCATGCTATAGCTGTTCCAAAAGCATAGCATAGCATCACTTTAGCAAGTGTCAAAATTCGCGGTAGCTAGGTGAAGCAGCTACACTCAGTAAAAAAACTTTGTAAAATTGGGGAAAAACATTGTTAATTCATATATTTTTCACTATGAAATGGCGCCATAGAGGTTTCTCTATGAATTAACTACTACATAGTAATACGTGCTTGAGTTGTATTGGTAACAATTTTCTCTATTGAATCAACAAGGGCTGTTTGTAATTTTGAAGCTGCGAATAGGAAATCCAACAACTACATTGGATCGCAATAACATGGAAAGGAAAGTGAGAAGGAAAATGTGGCTGCATACTTAAAATGTGATCAAAAATGTCGTAAATCGACAATATAAATTCTTGAAATTCTTGGGTCCTTCAACTATGCAAAGCATTAAATAGTGTCTTTTTTGCATTGGTATTTGAAGTTTAACTTTTTGAAACATCTTGACATTAAATTTGTGCTGTTTTGTGTCTCATTGCTGGCAAGCAACAGCTCTTTACAAGCTTTATCGTGTATATTGTTTAATAAGTATGGCGAGATTTCGATTTTAAATGATGCCAATTTCGCAAAGAACAAATTTTAATTTCCTGGGGCTGGGTGTAATAGCCGGCAGTCGATATGTATCTGGAATTTAAACGAAAATGCACAATTTGAGTCTGATTTTATAAAAAGTATCTACCTAGTTTTTGTCCTTCGGTATCTTTATACCTTGGCCATGCTTTAAGATTCTCAGCATTAGTCGTCCACGATTTTATTTCTATCTGCCTTAGAAGAAAAGAATACTCCCATTGCTTTTTCACTTGTTCCCAATCACTGCAGCAGTGACTAAAGGTAAGTAACAAAAACTAAACTATTCAGCATACCGAATGACACACACTACATGCACCACAACTTACATATTTGCGCAATTTGCGTCTCGAAATGAATGCTGCTGAGATTTAGTGAACGATCAAACAAAACAAAAGAAATTGAAGTGCATCTATTCAAATCAACAAATCAAGTAGTTGATATGTATTTATGACTCAAATAACCGATAATGCATGTTGCATTTACAACATACATATTGAATTTACATTAGTCGTTTTAATTCCATAAAATTCGTTCTAATTATGAAAGAAACAGCAACGAATATACAAAGAGATTGTACGTTTATTATGACCATGGCTTTTACATTGATAATTCTTGATTTTACTATGCGACTTTTTTCTGAGTGTATGGATATTGGGCAGCCAATAGCTGCTACGTAGCAGCTCTTGGCTTTTATGCCTGAATTACAGTCGACGCAGCGAAGCGCAACCATGTTCCAATGTTATTTAAATTAAATTAAACATCCGTTTATTATACTATTAGCATAATATTTCAATATTTCTCTGATGGGCTTTGAGGAGGAAGCCAAATAGCCCTCGTAATAAATATATAAATTCATTTGAATAGATCTGGCTTATAGGAGAAAAAAACTGGTCTTTAAACCATGATTAAATTAAAAGTAATCCCACGACAACCCTCGTACGGGTCTAGCAGCTGAAGCTGATAGGGAGCTTTTTTACAATTTTTTCAATCAATGTGAATAGGAGTGTGGAATTCGACGACTTACTTTACCCATAATTTTAAACCACGTACCTAATCAGAGCTAGGTGAACTCAAAGCTTGGTGCGCGGGCCTTCGTCCGAGTCTGGATTCGAATCAGGGATCCCACAATCAAGAAGTCAGTAATCTACCCACTAGACTACTCAAGTATTTGAAATTACTATAATCAATTTGCTGTTAACTATCTTTCAAATTTGCTATTAACTATCTTTTTATTTGACTATTAACTATCTAAGCTATTACCAATAAAATTTGTTTTCGAATTCTACAAAAAATTAATAATATAAAATCAACTCTTTTTTTACATATTCGCATACATTTCAAATCGCGCGCGTTTCTCAAGCAATTACAGCTGATTGCAACTCTTCGCTGCGACAAAAGTTGAATCCATTTCGACCTGAGCAGCGCTTAGCTGCGACGTAGGGTGTGCTCACTGCTATGGAAAACCCATATAATCAACTCAACTGACAGCTTGGCTGCGGTAGACACCGTCGCAGTGTGCTTCAGTGGTTATGTGGCTGTTAGAGCCTAGACAGACGATACAAGTTAAGGCCAAGATTCAATCAACGCGAATGCGAATGCGAACGGTTTGAGCATAAGGAAAACATATGCAAGA